>VDFB02005984.1:0-19718 GCA_007258455.2 Sequoia sempervirens | reverse complement strand
TGGCAAATGATGGCCAAAATTTGCAAAGTAAAAGTCAATCCTGACTTTTTCCAGCGCTCTGAATCCAATGGTGAAGCCCGATCTGATCCAAAACGCCTCATGAATGAACTCAAGGCATGATGTCCTCAAGGAATCCTGAACGAACCCTGCAATGATTTCTCAAAAATCTGAGAAGGGGGCTGCAAATCAAGGCTCTGATACCATGTTAGAAACCAAGATCAGATTTGCAAACCAGAATAATCCTTCCACAGAAGAGAAAAATAAAAAAGCAAGAGATTTGCAAGAAGATGTGCAAATATTATTATTCGAGAGTTCAATAAATTACAAGATATGATTTGCTTTATAAAAGCAAAGATGCAAACCCTAATCTTATCTTGAGCAACAAGATAGCTCAAAAGATAAAGATAAGAACCTAAAACTTAGGAATTAAATATGCCTAAGTAAACTTATGCTAAATGTGTAATTAAATATTAATTACACCAACAAAAATAGGACCAAGAAAAGCTAATTTTTCATTTTGTAAAGAATGTGTTGAACTCGAGTTGCTTGGACTCTATTAGGGATTCTGCAAAATGAATAATTTTGGGATTGTCTTTTGTACCAATGTTGACTTCCATGGATTTTTCAATGAGCATTAGGGACTTCTCTTGGGTAATGGGTAGAACATCCAACCCTCCATCCTTAGGTGCCTTAGAGAGGTTTTCACCCTTGGATACGTCCTTTCTTTTTACTTTTTCATGGTCTAAAGGTGCCTTTCGATTTTCACTTAGAGACTCATCATTTATTTTTTCTTTTTTTTCCTTATTATTTTTACTTTTGTGACTAGAGGGGTGGAAAAACTACCCAAAGTATGCCATACAATCCAATTAAATGATAAATCTAGCCTTGTAATCACCACTAGGAATTCCTTCTCTCAATCCCATGAACTCAATAATTGCTTCGTCATTCTTGAATATATCTAAGATGAGCAGTTCTTGTTGGTCCCAATCGATGAGTTGTGGGTAGACTAAGGGAATTCCATCATCAATATTTTCAAGGTTTAGTACAGATATGTAAAGACAAAGTTGTTGTTAAGGTCTCGGTCATGGTATCAGATAGGTCAAGGTCAGTGAAGAATTTGTCTAGTTCGTAATCACTAGTTGTACAAGAGTCCCACTCCTATTCATTGGAATTAGTTGTACCATAGTAACATTCTTTGAATGACTCGGCAGACATCTCAATAGCCCTAGACGCATTCAATTCCTCGCTTAAAGGTATCGTGGTACTAAGAGTGCCAATCTCAATCGATTTGAACCCTAACCCTAGACCTTTTGGTCGATTAGACATGAACAAAGGTTTAGTCATTCCACTTTTGTTTACTCCAAGTCCACTATGTCCATCATAGCCTTTGTCGTACATGATCTTGAACCTTTTCCATACTATTTTGTAGGTATTTCTGCAAGTGGAGGAGGTTCCTCATTGTCTTCTCTATAAATCCAGGAGATCATATCCTCTTCGTTGATTGTTTCTTTGCTTAACTCCCCCCATTTTGTGAAAGTAGTTGTGCAAGGCATGTGAATGGTGACCTTGGGTTGTCTTTTGTCTTCTACTAGTTTACCATATGACTTAGGAGTAGTGAGCTTGCTAATACAGTAGGATGTTTTCATATGATATTCTCTGTAACCTTTGTCTTGGACCTCAACCTTAGGATCAAAAGGTAGAGGTTTGGAGGTGGAAGCTTTAGATAGAGTGGAGGGGTTGATGTATGTTGCAAGTATGAAGAAGTTGTTGCAAGATGTTTTCATTCATGTCAACTGCTCAATTGGTTATCAACTGGTTGTTGTTGTCATTAATGTCATGGATGTAGGTTATTGGTTGTATATGTTGAGGATATTGAGAAAATTGTATTAAAGGAATATTGCAAGTGTTCAACGGTTGCTTCGGGTTTTGATCTGAGATTTGCTTATATGTGTGTGTGGTTTAGATATGCTGATCATGGTTGTTGGAAGTTGCTATATCCAGATTCTTGGTTTATGATTCATTGTACAATGTGAGTTATGTTCACCAATTGTGAACTATGGTTTTCTGTGTATCTAGCTGAGGTTTGGGAGAAATGTTGTTGGTCTGGATTTCCCTTTGGTTAAGTCTTATGACTTGTGGTTCTAGAGTTAAGTTGTTATAATTGTTTTGAAGATAATTTCAGTATCTAGAAGGATTGTGCTTAATTGTTTTGTGTTTTACAATGGTTTGGTTGGCCTTGTCTTGAACACTACCTCTGAAATTGATGAAGTGTGTAGGGACCTATTTGGGTCCTCATCAAGCATGTGTTTAGGTTTCCCTCATTCTAATTCTACCCTAGGATGTTTTGGCACCAACCTAATTTAAAATTAATAATGGATGGCCAACTCTGGATATGCTTTAAAGTTGAAGATGGTATAAATATAGGATGAGTTAGTGGTGAAAGAAGTACACGAGAGATAAGTGTAAAGAAATAGATCAGTTAGATGTGAAGAAAACACAAATCAGTGGGTGTATGTGGTATGAGTGTGGCAAATCAGCATGAAGCCTAAATGTTGAGTTTTTGGATGCAGTGAGTTGAAAGTGAACTCTATCATTCATGCATTTCTACAAGTGGTTGAGTAAATTATGGTGGATTTCTCTATTATGAGATTTTCTTCTCTCTATAACATATCTCTTCTATCTTATTTGTATCTCTGTGGCAGTGAGCCCTCCTAGTGGTTAACCCTGTTGGACAGTGAGTCCTAATCCAAACAACGAGTCCTTGTTTTGGTAGTGATCCTTTTTCTCAGGCAGTGAGCCTTTTGTAATCATTTTTTATATTCTCTATAGTGTGAGTTAATCCTTGCCATGATTTTTCCCTCATTAGGTTTTCCATGTAAATTTGGTGTTCTATGTTTTTGTGATGGTTTCTAGTTTCTACACTTGCATTTAATGTTTAATCATTATAACAGAGTTAATAATTGTGATTGATCTAAGTTTTGATGAATGTTATAAAGGTTAAATTTGCTACAAATGATTCAACCCCCTCTTAGTTGTCTTGTTCAACGATTGGTATCAAAGCTTGGTTCCTTGGAGAAGAGCTTAACCACTTAAGGAAGGTCCAGGATGGCTAGCAGAAGTACTCATGATTATCTGAGATTCGATGGTACTAATTATGTTATCTGGAAAATACTGATGGAAGCATATTTGGAGTATTGTGGATACGATGTGGAGAAAGCCTAGAAGAATCCTTACACTCCTCCTACTAATGGTCTGAGTACGGCCAATGAGATCAAGGCACATGAAGCGAACAATAAGGTAAAGTACATTTTTAAGAATAGTCTTGTACATTCTAAGTTGATTAAAGTCCAAAATCTGAAGATTGCTAAGAAATTTTGGGATGCTCTGGAAAAGGCACATGAAGGTGATGAAAGGGTCAAAGAGGTGAAACTGCAAAATTTGGACACAGTTTGAGCTCCTACATATGCCTAAAGATGAGAATGTTAAAGCTTATGTACAAAGATTGGATGAGGTAGTAGCTGGAATGTGAGGACTTGGTACTACAATAGATGAATCCATAATTGTAAATAAGATTCTTAGAACTCTCCCTGATGCTTATAGTGAAAAAGTATGTGCTATTGAAGAACATATAGATTACAAGACTTACACTAAAGATCAATTGTTGGGAACTCTGACATCCTATGAGATGAGAAAGCTGAAATTGAGAAATGGATCCAAATCAGAGACTGCTTTTAAAGCTACAAAAGCTAAAGATCTTAATGAAGAAAATCTTGATGAAGTAGAAGCTAACTTTGTGAGAAAGATGAAGAAAGGCTCTGGAAATTATGAAGGTAAGTTACCCTTTAAATGCTTTAGTTGTGGAGGAATAGGTCATTATGCTACAAGGTGTCTGGAAAGAGCTAAGAGGAATAAACAAAGATATGAGAAAGAAAAGAAAGGTAAGAAGATCAATAGAGCATATTTTGTGAACGAGGATGCTAGTATATCTGATGAGGAATTTGATTATGGAGATCTTAATGACAATGAATGCTTGTTCTTGGCTATAAAATTTGAACCTACTTCTGCTAATTCTAAAAAATGGGTGAAGGAATGCCCTCCAAAGAATGAGAAAAATGAAGGTATTGTAATCTCTGCCCTACATGCTAAATAGGAAAAGAACTATTGGGTTGTTGAAATTGGTTGTTCACATCACATGACTGGTAATAAGATTAAGTTTCTTAAACTTGAAAAATATGATGGAGGCTTAATTATGTTTGGAGATGATACTGGTGCTAAAATTTGTGGGATAGGTTCAGTAATTTTTGATGGCAAGCATAATACTGATGATTTCTACTATGTCAAGGGTTTAAGGCATAATATTTTGAGTGTTGGAGAGATGTGTAGTAAAGGATATAATCTTGTCTTCGAGGATGAAAGATGTGAGATCGGGAAAGGATCCAAAACAATAATTGATGCTGGAAGGAAATATGAAGGAAATATCTATCAACTTAAGGGTACTGATGGATGATGCTTTATGACTCAGATTAATGACAGTTGGTTGTGGCATCAGAGAATGTGTCATATGAATTTACATAACTTGGCGAGGATTAGTGTAGTTTAGGTCATGAGAAATTTACCAAGGATTACAAAGCTTGTTAATGCTATTTGAAGAAATTGTTAGTTTGCGAAGCAAGCAAGAAACCATTACAGATCAAAGGAACAATCTACTACTGGACTATTGGATTTAATTCATATAGATCTATGTGGTCCTACAAGAGTGATAATTCTTCAAGTTTTCAAAGGTACTTTATTCTTTTTATTGATGATTATTCTAGATACACATGGGTTAAATTTCTTAGAGAGAAATTAGATGCATTAGATAGATTCAAGACATTAAAATCTATGGTTGAAAATGAAGTAAATTTGAGGATAAAATGCTTAAGGTCTGACAGAGGTGGTGAATTCACTTCCCATGAGTTTAATATTTTTTGTGAAGTGCATGGAATAAAAATATAGTTATCTGCTCCAAGAACTCCTCAACAGAATGGAGTTATTGAAAGAAATAACATAACAATTCAAGAGGTTGCTAGATCAATGATTACTGAGGCAGGTTTACTGAAATTTTACTGGAGAGAAGCTATTCACACTATTTTTTATGTATTCAATCAAGTTCAAGTAAGAGAAAATAGTACCAAAACCCCCTATGAGCTATGGTGTGGAAGAACTCCTATTGTTAAGTATTTGAATGTATTTGGAAGCAAATGTTACATCAGATGGGATGAAAAAAATTTGGGAAAGTTTGATGCAAGAAGTGATGAAGGTATTTTTCTTGGATATTCTACTAGAAGCAATGCTTACAGATGTTTCAACAAAAGACTAAGGAAGATTATAGAGGGTGCAATCACAATACTGTGTCTCACTTTTTTCCCAAGATGGACATTTACATCAATATTTTTAACTGAATCATCATCTTCTAAGACCTAAAGCAGCTAAACCATAAAGAATTTAATGATGATGTGAACTAGTGATTTGTGGCAATTTGTGTGTAGATTCTAAATATATTATTTTTCAAAATTTTCAAAATAAATCATGAATCTTTCAACGTCTCCTTTAATAACTGGTTTTAGACAGAAAACAACATATTCAAAAAGTAACGTTTGTGTCGTACAACATAACTTTTTTCCTATAAAGGATTAAATTCTAATTTTTGGAATATAGATTCTCAACATCAATATCTAGGGAAGGGATATTTTTTCATAATTTTTTATTGCATTTTTTTTAAATTAATTTTTGAAGTCACTGTAACTATAATTTGGACATACGTGTGTGTCGTATGACCTAACTTTTTGTGTATATATCGAAATCCAATTTTTCTTTTATGGGTGAAACAAGGAAATCAATATCTAGGGAATGGGTATTTTTTGAAACTTTTTTACAATGGTTTACTAGTTTTCCACCTCTACATAGCAAAGAGCTTGATGTTCAGAGAAAAACCTATGTTTAGTAAAAAATAAAAAATAAATACATGATAAAATGAAAATGTATCAAACATATACTTGTTGGAAATCTAGTTTCAAGGGCTACAATCTTTAAAAATATAATTTTTAAATGATGTTATTTAATTCCTCAAAAGGTAAAGAAAAAGTGGTTTTTTGCCAGCATTTTGATAGCTATGAAGGAGACTCCATTGTGGGTATGATTTAATACTATAGGGGTTCTATCCAAGGGGGTTTGATCTAAGGGAGTCTTATCTATCCTTCTTCAATTAAAACCCTTTAGATGGAGCCTCTCAAGACTTAAATCATTAGTTTTCTAAAAATAGTTATTTCAGGCAAAAATCAGCACATCCCAAAAGTGAGACACAGTATTGTGGCAGCACCCTAGAAAGCACAAATGTCAAGGTTGATGAAGCAATGAAGAATTCAATTTATGATGATGGATATGTATCTAATGAACCTGATTGCATAAGAATTGAAGAAGTTGTGGAAGAACGGGAAAAGGATGAGAAAGAGAAGTAGAATGAAGAAGAAGAAAAATAAGAAGAAGCTCTGGTAGTATCCCCTAAGACACTTAGATATGTGGAGAAGAATCATTCAAAAAATAAAATCATTGGAGACAAGACAAAAGGAGTATTCACAAGAATCAGAGCTACTGTTGGTGAAGTAAATTTTTGTTTACTTTTTGAGATAGAACTGAAGACTATAAGTGAAGCATGTAAAGATGAGAATTGGATGGAATCTATGAAGGAATAACTTATGCAGATTGAGAAGAATCAAACTTGGGAATTGTTCCCAAGACCGGCAGACAAAAACATTATTAGATCAAAGTGGGTATACAAAAACAAGTTGAATGAGAATGGAGAAGTGGTCAGAAATAAAGCAAGGCTTGTGTGTAAGGGTTACTCACAAGTAGAAGGCATAGATTTTCAAGAGACTTTTGCTTCGGTGGAAAGAATGAAAGCTATCATAATATTCTTAGCATTTTTTGCTCATAGAGATTTCAAATTCTATCAAATGGATGTCAAGTCTACATTTTTGAATGGTGAGCTAGAAGAAGAGGTCTACATGGCACACCCGTAAGTATTTTGGTTGTCAAATCAACCAAATATGGTTTGCAAATTGAAGAAAGCTTTATATGGATTGAAGCAAGTTGCTAGAGCTTGGTATGAAAGTTTAGAAAGTACTTGATTCAACAAGGTTTCAACAAAGGTACGATGGATAGTAACCTATACTTTAACGTTGAAAATGACAAAATCTTGATTGTGATCGTATATGTTGATGACATTATTTTTGGAGGAAATGAAACTATGTGTAAGATGTTTGCATAAGAGATGCAAAAAGAATTTAAAATGTCTATGTTTGGAGAGATGAATTTATTTCTTGGGCTACAAATTAATCAAACAGGGAAAGGAATCTCTCTTTCACAGTCTAAGTATGCAAGAGAGATGTTGAAGAAGTTTGGGATGGATGGTTCCAAATCGGTATGCACTCCTATGGTGACTGGTTGCAAATTAGGTAAAGATGATGATTCACCTAAGGTTGATCAGAGCAAGTACAAATCTATGATTGGTGGACTATTTTATTTGACTACTACTAGACCAGATATCATGCATGTTGTCTATCTTGTGGCTAGGTTTCAAGAAGATCCTAAGGAAACACATGTTGTTAAAAGAATATTCAAATATTTGAATGGCACTCCATATTATGACTTGTGGTATCCTAGAGAGATACTGACTTTACACTATTAAGTGCTTATACAGATGTAGATTAGGCTAGATGTGTAGATGACAAAAAAAGTACAAGTGGTGGTGCATTCTTTCTTGGTTGCAGATTGGTGGCATGGTTGAGTAAAAATCAAGATTCAATTTCCTTATCTACTATTAAAGCTGAGTATATTACTACTACATCTTGTTGTTCACAAGTTCTATGGATGAAACAAACATTGAAATATATCGCAGTTGTGTATGATGATCCTATTTCTACATTTTGTGATAACACAAGTGCAATTAGTATTTCAAAGAATCCAGTGATGTACTTGAGGACAAAGCATGTATCTATCAGGTATCATTTCTTGAGAGAGAAGGTTGTGGAGAATGAAGTAAATCTTGAGTATGTCCCTACAGAGGATCGAACTATTGATATACTTATGAAGGCTCTTCCTAAAGATACTTTTGAGTATCTCCGAGAAAAGTTAGGGGTCCTTACCCCTCCTTTCTTGAACTAGATGCATATGGAGATGCATCATTCCAATGGATCTAGGGATCTATCTTTCTTCTAGACTGATGTTTTGGTGGCTACCTCTCAGGGGGAGCAGGTAGTGTCATGTGTTGTCATTGTATGAGTATTCTATTTTTAATGTCAAAAAAGAAATAAATGAAACATATATTTTACCTTTGCCATTGATGTCAAAGGGGGAGATGAGAGAGATGTGAAAAAAATAGAATGAGAGGAAGATGAAGAGTATCATGTGAAAAAGATTATCTACTAAGGGGGAGAAACATAAAGCAAAATCATAAGAAGTATGTTCAGAGCTAGTGTGTTGTCTTTGATAGTTTTTCACATCATGTGTTGCCATCAATGACAAAGGGGGAGATTGTTGCAAGTATGAAGAAGTTGTTGCAAGGTGTTGTCATTGATGTCACATAGTCAATTGGTTATCAACTGGTTTCCATTGTCATTAATGCCATGGATGTAGGTTATTGGTTGTATATGTTGAGGATATTGAGAAAATTGTATTGAAGGAAGATTGTAGGTGTTCAATGGTTGCTCTGGGTTTTGCTCCAAGATTTGTTTCTATGTGTATGTGGTTCAAGATATGTTGATCATGGTTGTTGGAAGCTACTATATTCAGATTCTTGGTTTTTGATTCATTGTACAATGCGAGTTATGTACATTCTGGTGGTTTCTTTGTGGTAATGGTATTGGCATGGTCATCAATAGTGCAGATATGATTTACTATGGTAGTATAGTCAAATTTGGCATTTGTGTAATTGGTTGAATTGTTATTATTGGTCTTGTTACCTAAGCTGGAGGATTTTCCTTTTCCATGGTCATGCAAAGGATCTGCGAAGACTTTATGTTCGCAATTAGAGGATTGTTGTCATTGTCCATTGACTTCAATACTATCGTTTTCAACAAGGTATTGTATGATGTTCTTCAATTGTCAGCATTGCGAGGTAGAATGTCCTTTAGCTAAATGATAATCATAGAAGGAATTATCGTCCCACCATGATGTTTTAAACTGTCCTGGGTTGTATGGTTTTACTTCAGGAAGTTTTATGGCATTATGTTGTAGGAGTTGTTTAAAGACTAACTCAATTGGTTCCCCAAGAGGAGTGTATTTGCATCTGGTAGGGAAATTTATTTGGACTCTCTATTCTTGTGTGTTCTGGATTGCATTTTTTGTTTGATCAAGAGTTCTTGGTGCATTGTTGGATGCATTGGGTCCTCTTAGTGTGATGATAGGGCCTGTGTACATGGTCTTGGCATCAACGAATCCATCATTAGTCACATTTTTATTTTGAGCCTAATATTTGGTTTTTTCATTTGAGGTGTTTTGGGTGGTCATGTTTTTGTTGGTAGTATTGATTTCTCCCTTGTCAATAAGGGACTTTTCAAGGATAATGCCTTTCACAACTAGGTCAAAAAATGAAGTACAACATTGCACTCGTAAATCATGTTTCAAATTTGAGTTGATGTTTTCAATGAACATGACAACTTTTTGTTTCTCAGGTATTTCAACGAGACATCGGCTAGCCAAACCCCTCCATCATTGGAAGAAGGTTACAAAGTTTTCACCCTCTTCCTATGTGGTATGGCATAGGGTGGTGATTGTTATTTCATTGCCAATGTTGAATGCAAAATGTTTCACAAATTTTTCTTATAGTTCTACCCATGTTCTTATGCCATTTGGTAGGTGTGAAAACCACTCAAGTGTTATGCCTATAAGACTTCATGAGAATAGTCTCATTAGATATGTAGGTTCATATGCAATGTCTATACAAGCTCTAGAAAACTCTCCTATGTGTTTGATAGGATTTCCCTTCCCTCTATATTTAGGAAAATTAGGTGTAATGTAGCCATGTGGGAAGGATGGCATGTATAGACTCTTATCAAATGGATAGGGACATAAGTCTTTTGTTGAGTAAGTTTTCTTGTTGGACACTTGCATATTTTCCATTTGTTGTTGTAAGTCAAGAATTTGAGTGGCTAAAACATCCACTTGAATCAATGATGGGTCTTGTGTACCTTGAGAGCTCATGTTGGCCTATTGAAATCCAATATTATGTGATGGGTTTTGATTGGGTATGTGTGTATATGAAGGGTTTTGGTTTTGCATGTGTGTAAGATGATATTTGGTTGTGAATTTTTTGGTTCTAAGTCAAAATATGAGTGTTATGGGAAGGATTAAATTGTGTATGCCATGTATTTGTAAAGGTATGACCATGTGGATGTTGGTTGCCATATTGTATGAATTGTCCTTATGTGCTATTTGGAATGGACCCTTGGGTATTATTTTGCACATGTACATGGGAAGTAGGAACTTGTTGTGATGTGATGGTATGTTGGAAGGCTCCTATACTTGGTATGGCACTTGTTTTGGAAGTCTTATTGATGACAATTTTCAGTCTCTTGGTCAAGGTGTTTATGCCGAGTGGATTGGAAGAGAATGTCCCTATGGTGTTTGATGTAGAAAATGGGTTGAATGTTGTTCCAAAGGGTTGTTTCATAGATTGTGTCATGGTGTTTTGAGTCATGCCTTGTGTCATGTTTTGAGTTATAACTTGTGTCATGGTCGAGGTACCAAATGGTGAAGTATGAATGGTTGTGGAATCTTGTGTTGTTCACCCTAGTGGCATAGAGGTATTGACTTGTGGGATAGGGCCACTAGAAGTAGGTATATTGTGTCCTTGAGTTTGGTTATTTGGTCAAGGCATTTCTTGTAATTTGCTAATGTTAAAACCATGGGTTAATGTGGCTCCTTCTAACAATAGTTTGGCTAGAAAATATCGAGGTTCTAATGCCACAATTTCATCCACAAAAGAGGCTACCTCATGGTCTTGTGTGGTTTCCTTTACCTCTTCTATGGTGACATTTCATTCTTGGTCTCTAAGGATGAATTTTTTGAATGGATTTGGGAAGGGTTTTCATGGTCTAGGTGCTCCCTGGGAGAAATCTCCAAAAGGGTTGAAAAAGTCATCATCTTGTGGAAAGGCCATTTCTTTTCGCTTTCTTTGCAACCTTGTTTCAACCATAAAAGACTTGCAAGAAAAAATTGGATATGAAGGTATGATATGGTATGATGTCTAAGATTTCTATGCAAAGGGTATGATTATTCCTAGGTATGACCAAGGTATGTCTAAGACCCAGGTTATGCAACTATGTTTTTGGATTTTTCAAAGGTATAAATGAGGTCTAAAGATGATACCAAGTTATGAATTCAAAGTGAAAATGTGTCGAGGTGTCAATAGGATAAATGTCACAATGAGGTCCAAATCTATGGTAATTTCTATGAAAAAGGATGTCTAAAATATTCCAAATGTAGTGCAATTGTGGGAGGATGATGGGTGTAAATGGTAGTATGATCTAAGAGGATGACTAAGGGTATGACAACTAAACACCTTATGGTAAATCTAAGATAAGATTGCTTAATCAAACTAAGATAGCCAAGGTTAGAAACCTGATTTATGAAGACTTCAATGATGGTGATGACTAAAATGACAAGTTAAAAAAGGTGGCATCAAACAAGCCTTGTGAGTTGAGGAGCCAACCTAAATGATAAAGGACTAAGATGGTGAAAAAGGTTAAGTCAAGACAAGTATGATTTGTTCACTATGGGCTGCTCTAAAGTCTGATAGATTTCCAAAACCAAGATTTATAGCAAGGTGTATGCAACTAAAGGATGACCTAAAGTTTAATCTATGTAAAATACTATGAATGCAATTATGGAAGAATAGATGGATAAATGATAGATATGGAGGCTTGCAAGTCTATGATCAAGGACCAGGTAATGCTCAGGAGTAATCAGAAAATGGATTTGTCTCAATTTTCCCTAAAAAATTTAATGACAAGTAGTTGCGTCATTTTGAGTCTCAGTTACGGTGTTCTGAAAGTAGTTGCGACATTCTAGAAATGGCAGTTACAATTTTCTGAATGACGATTGCGGTGAATGATAGTCAATTGTGTTACACAGAGTATCTTTTTTAGTTTTGACTAAATTTTGATCAATTTTGAGGTGATTTTGTGCAATTTGATTTTGGAAAACATGGTAAATAGTCTGAAGACACTTGTTTTGTCCAGTTTGAGTGTGAAAAGTGTTTAAATTTGTAAGAAGACACTCGTAGACAATGCACAACCTAGGCTCACAGGAGATACTACTTGTTGAGTCCCTAGTTGGATTGCTCCAAACACCTAAACAAAGTGGACAACTAGAGATCTTGGTGACACTGGCTCCCCCTTACATGGCACAAGCACACCAAAATCTCTTACCGTTGAAGATCCTAAGATCTTGTGAACCAATGGAATTTCTATCTCCATAATGAATGGTGGAACGTAAGGCATCTTCAGAATGATTGTTCCTGCACCAACAAGTAAAAGGGTTTTTGGCCTCTAAAACAAGTGGTTCTTAATCTGTGTTTCAGGGTAATACTGGTGCCTATATGTGAGGCGAGATTAGCTCTATAGAAGAGGCCTCCCAATCCCTTTGTTAGAAAGGATTTTGGTGTATCTCATGGATACTGAGGGTGACACTTGTCTGTATAGGACATCTACACTAGGTGATTGAAACAAAGATAATCAACACAATCAATAAGACATTATATCAATAGATCTAAACAAAGATTAATCTAATTTAAGAAAGAATTTACTGAAAGTGTTATATTTCTCTCTATCTCCAAAGATTTATTAAATCACGAGTCTCTCAGATTTTGATTGCACTATGACTGTTAAAATGACAATCTAGAGAATGAGAATGATAAGCTATATGATTGCTAAATGATATGCAAGCTATATGATGTAAAAAGCTATGATACTGATTCCCGATAATGAAAGCTATATGTTGTGATATGATAATGGAAACTATATTAAGATGCAATCTATGATGAAAGACATGATTATAAACTAATATGCTATTTGCTATTGCTATTGCTAAAATGCTAAATTGCTCAATTGATATTTCCACAGAGTAAGATTGCATAAAGTTGGGATCCCTTTTCCTCTAGACAAAGGTTGTATTAATAGATTCCCAACGGCACATTTTTGAAGGGGCAACAAAGAAAAGGTTTGGATTTGATCTAAAGAATTGAATGGTGAAAGATGAAGAAGCCTAAGATGATTATGGATATTGTTCCTCCCCACAAAAACACTTAGCCAGAAGATAGGAAGAATCAATGGAAGAAGATGAAGAAGTTTTCCTGAAAATTTGTCTCCAAATTTTCTCGTGAAGGTTGAGATGAATTAAATTAGATATTTCATATCTAATTTGGTAGGTAGATATGATTAGTTGTAGAAACATAATTCAATTGAATATTTATATTTATTCAATTTAGGAAACGAAGATATTTAATTTAATAAAACAAACTATAGAAGTCTATGTTTATTAAATAAATATGGAAGAAATATGATAATTAAATAAAACAAAGTATGAAACTTGTCTATTTAACTTAGATGAAATGATGTGATTAAGATGGAAGATAATTATAGAAAAATTTGATAATTAAATAAAACAAAGTATTAAATTAATGAAATTATCCGCACTCATTTTAAATGATTCATTTTTCCCCTTTGAAGTGATGTGTTTATGCATTGCTTCAAAAGAAAATTTTGTTGTTGCCGCTTGTATTGACGTAATTTTTAATATGCCCCAAATGTTGATTTTGTTGTGATGATGGATATATGCCCCCTCAAGAGATAAATTGATGAATTTTTTATTTTTTTTATTTTTTCAGAATTTTTCAATTTTTTATGATTTTTAAGATAATTTGATGATGTTATGAAAACATTTGATGAAGCAGTGATTTCTCTCCCGAAAAATATTTGTGAAAAATGCCCCTGTGATGAAATTTGAATTAAGCCTCTAGGAAATAAAATAAACAAATCCCATAAAAATCCCCTTAATTAACCTTCAAAAGGTTAAAAAGTTGAAGTTTGAATTCATTTGTGCATTTTGATCTTTTTGAAAATTTGATAAAGAGTGATTTGGAGCCATTTGGAGCAAAAATGTCAATCCCCTACCACACTCATCATTTTGAGCACGTGCGTCAGCACAACCACCCGACCGCTTACAGACCTCCAGTATGTACCCGTGAACCTATGTACTCGTGAACCTCCTCGTTTTTTGCATTTTTCAAATTTTGCACTTTTTATTTTGTTTGAATCATTTTTCAATCTTTTAGTGCACCCACACACCGAAGTAGCGCATTTACTTGTTTTAGCACAATCATTAGTTTAGCACATAGATCAGATTTTTGAGTGCATAGATAGTTAGTTGTAGCACATAGGTCAAAATAGCACTTAGGTTAAGTAAAATGGAGCATCAACCTCCTAAAGTAGCGCATAGATAGAAATAGTGCATAAGTGATATAGTTTAGTGCATCTGAGCCCTGAAATGGTACATCAAATCTTTCAACGCATTGGTTGCATGTTTTAGAGCATCTACCCTCTGAAATGGTGCGTTGAATCTTCCAATGCACTAACTACCTATTTTGGCACATTAAGAAATTTAAATGGCATATTGATTTGTTTTGGCGCATAAAAACCCAATTTTAGCACATTTAACTTAGAATGTTGAATTTTGTCAATTTTGTCCTTGATTTTGATGATTTTCAATCACGTCAGCCATTTAGTTGATGTTGATTGATGATCCTGATAAATTAGATGATGGTCAACCTCATGATAGGTGAGGTTTGATGATTGATTGATGATAAATGACCTCATGATAGGCGAGGAATAATTATAGTTTAATTGATAAACCTCATGATTTAAGGTTGATTTCATTAATTTGTTAGAGTAATAGTTGTTTTACTCTAATTAATTTAATCATATTGGTTAATTAATTAAGTCACTTATCACTTTAGTTACTTTAAACTTAGGCACATTAATAATTAATTATTTATTAATTATTAAGTGTGCACACTAGGGTTTCCCTTTTTAGGGTTTTCTTGATCTCCTTTCATAAGGATTTGATCTCATTGTAATTGATGGGAGAATATCCGTAGCTTTCATATATTATTGAAATTTTTCTCTCGGATGAATACATTTTTAGCTTCGTAAGCACCCCTTTGCTTGTTTTTCTCCATCTCTTCTTTGTATACATTTGTTTGCATACATTTTTAGCTTTTTCTTTGTTGAAGCACTGCATACATTTGTTCTCATAGACTTTGGAAGGTGTTTTGTTTGTTGTTTGATCCCCGTGGCTCGTGGTTTTGTGCTTATTTGTTGTTTGATCCCCGTGGGTCTCGTGGTTTTGTGCTTGTTTCATATTTTTCGTGGTAATTTCCATCATGGTGCTACCAGCCTCTTTTCCGTAAGAATTGTATTTTCAGCATGTTGTCCTATTTGAACATTGTAGACATTATGGGCTCACATTGCATGTATTTCTCTTTTGTAAACGCACTAAGATAAAGTGCCTCAACATTGTATGTGTAGTATTGGGTTTCTTGCACATCACTTTGTGCCTTATTGTACTTGCACTATGATATAAAGTGCCATGGGGGTTGATGTTTGCCTTTGTTTGCCTTCATACCTTTCTCATGCGTATGTGACTTTTGGTTTCACATCCTTTCTATCAGCTTGTACTTTCATGTTTGCACCTTCAGATGCTCTTGATTCCTCTTCATGCATTACTTTCTGGCATTCAGTTTCAGTGTACCTGTCACGCCTCTCCCTTTTCAGCATTATGGGGGGGTTCTACTGTTGGTGTTAATGCTTCCTTGGTTTCGATGGAGTGAGCTATGTATACAGTATTTGTTCCTATGTACTAGGCGGATGCAGCGGCTGGTTACCCATGCATTTCAGTGAGATGGATCACTTACCATATGGACACTCTTACATTCCTATTTTTTGGAGGCGACCTTCCACTTTTTCATGATCAGTTCTTCAGAATTTTGGTACCTTTACCATCTGTATCTTCGAGTTTTAGGTGTTTTCCTTTGTTTGCCATATGATTCGAGTAGTGTCGTTGGGGGCACTCATGTAGATTGTTGTCTTCTTGATCCTGATCATCATATCTTCAGAGGAGGTTCTTTGGCACCGTAGCAGTCATCTTTTGACAGAGTTTGTAGCTTCTTCATACTTCTGTGATGTTCTACATGTTCTTCTTTTTCAGGACATTTCCTTGATTTGGAGGCTTTTCAGTCATTCAATCACCTTTGATCTCTTTTTGGAGTAGAGTTTTTCCCATGATAGTTTTCTATTTCTTCTTCACTTTATAGAGATCTTTTTGTTTGTACATGGGTACCTTATTTGGCCTTTGTTTATTTGGCAGACCCATCTTTGCTTTCTCATGCATCTTTTCTTATGTTTTAGCTACTTCCTAAGTTCATCTAGGTGTTATTGTTTTACTTAATTAATTTAATCATATTAAGCACTAATTAAGTCACTTATCACTTTAGTTACTTGTTGAACTTAGGCACATTAATAATTCATTATTTATTAATTATTAAGTGTGCACACTAGGCTTTTCTTTAGGGTTTCTTGATCTCCTTTTATAAGGATTGATCTCATTGTAATTATTGATGGGAGAATATCTGTAGCTTTCATATCTTCTTGAAAGTTTTTTCTCTTCTGTAGCTTTTTCTTGTTGAAGTTAATTGCATACATTTGTTTGCAGATCTCTTGCGTGGAAGGTGTTTTTGTTTGTTGTTTGGATCCCCGGTGGTCTATGGTTTTGTGCTTGTTTCACAATTCCAACATAATTGACTCTATAGTGAGGTATAATTTTTAGATTGATGATTGACCTCATGATAGGTGAGGTACAATTTTAGATTGATGATTGACCTCATGATATGTGAGGTTCAATGATAGTTGCTCACGAGATTTGATCAAAATCTCACTAGAGCTGATTAGATTTGATAGGCTAATTGATGTTTGATAAATTGACAATGATTACTGACATTCGATATTTCATGATTATAGGAGTCATTTGCGAACTTACAGATTTGAGAGCGGCTTCCTAGGACATTCGATTTGATATCGTAGCTAGTGTAGCCTGACACAACAATCATCACATTGTGGTTTATCCTCTCTTTTATCTATGCCCCTGATTAGGATTAATCGAGGTCTCCTAAAAACCCTAGCAAAGAGGTGGCATAGCGATCATAATACCTTCCACCTTCCTACTAATGAGATGGAAGTCACTCCCAAGGATGTATAGCGGATTTTGAGGATACCCATTGTTGGGGATGTTGTAGTTTATGATTCTTCAGAGCAGGGCGGAACCGATGCTCTACGCAGAGTGTTTCAGGATTATACAATTTGTGGATACGAGATCCCATGGCAAGAGATGGTAGATTCCTATGCTACCTTGCCATCAGTACTTGTTGGTTTCATTGGAAGGTTCCTTTGTCCTAATCATAGATCAAAGGGACTTTATGTTGGTTGGGGCCATATTTTTGAGAGTATGATTGTTTACGGTACCAAATATGCATGGGGTATGTGTATGATCACTCATCTTTACCAAGATTTTCATTAGGTGGCCTACCTCTAAGGTCGTAGTTTGTCTTCTAGGGCTACATTACTTTAGGTGTGGGTGTGGGAGCATATAACTGTTACGCATCCAGTGATGGTGAAACAGTGACCCGCCATGAGGTCGTACGTGCACACATACGCAGGTCGACTTACTCAGCCTAGACTAGGTAAGTTGGAGCATTGGAGGAGAGTCTTAGATGATGTAGAGGTTGTTACATGGTGGCCCTATCTATATTGTGAGCATTGGGATGATCATGATACAAAGATGCCATACCTCTGTTAGTCTATGTTTCTGATTGGTAGGACTCGTTTTGTGATCGAGAGATTTTTGTTTCAGAGAGTGCTCAAATAGTATGGGATAGTACAGGGCATGCCCCAAGGTGTTTCTCATTATGCCCTGTGTCAGATAGATTCTACTGAGTGGGGACCCATCCTTTCATATGATTCTACAGTTCAGGAGTACCGAGGTCTATAGCCTTTGGTCTGGGAGATTTATCCTGAGATTATTGAGCCACCTGTCATAGCAGATTATGCAAAGTACCTAGCCCTACATCCTTTTCCATGGATTTTTGTTCCTGATGAGCCAGTGCCACTACCTGGTGAGGAAGTGGTTGCTATTGCACATGGTCATATACAAAGGAGAGAGGAGGGTGGTGAGGAGGAGGAGGATGTGGAGAGAAATGGTGACGAGGAGAGTAGTAGTGATGAGGAGGGAGATGGAGATAGTGGAGACGGGGGTGGAGGCGGTGGAGGAGATGGTGATGGAGGTGGTGGTGGAGTGGGTGGATTAGGTGGAGCGGGTTCAGCATCGAGTGTCAGAGACTTCATGGTGCCTCGTAAAAGGCAATCATTGATAGCTCCCACCGAGCAATGTGTGCACATTAGGGTACATTCCCAGCATCAACAGACTCAAATTGCAAGTTTACAGGTGCATGTACAAACATTACAGGGTCATCTAATTCAAGCTTGGGGGCTATTAGTGCAGACGTAGAAACAGATGCAGTCTTAGGTATAGGCTCATGCCCAGACTCTTTCACAGGTACAGGCATAGTTGGTAGCTACGCAGGCATAGATAACTTCGTTGACAGTTGAGAGAAATGCAGCCAGATAGGCTGCAGAGTAGGCATGGTTGATAGCTGAGAGATTGTAGAGAGTAGCTGATGGTACCTCTGTGGCTGATTATATGAGAGAGGTTCTTCGTGTTGGTAGAGAGGCAGATTATTATAGAGGCTAGTACCATGATGCAGTTCCCTCCGAGCAGAGAGTCAGTTATGCTCAATCTCGATCAAGCATGACTCATTCCAAGACTGTTAGCGCAGGTGTGACACAGCCTCTACGGAGAGATCTGAGAGATCTTGGTACATCTAGTGGAGGAGGCATTGGTCCAGAGATAAAATCCCAAAGTGAATTATGGAATCATTATTTCACACATGACACATCATCAACACATCAATCATATCATCATGACAATATCAACATCTAGTCAACACAAGTCAAACTCAGCCAAACTTTGTCAAACTAGGTCAAAAGAGGTTACACTATTATAACCTGCCAAACTGCCAACTTGCTATATTTCAGATGTGTCCTTTGAAGAATAGCTCGCTATTCATATGCCTTAGGATGTGTCCTTCCTAGGCATCGCCACTAATATTCAAATTTTGAGGATCTCTGACATCTAAGGATCACCTCTTGACATCACTATTCTTTAGATGTGTCCTTCAAGAACAAATCCTATCATTTATGCCTTAGGATGTGTCCTTCCTAGGCATTGTCATCATTTTGAGGGACCCCTTTTGACATTTAGGGATCAATCCTCTCGACATCGACATTCTTCATGATGTGTCCTTCTTGAATTTGACAATCTTCGACATTCGTCATCTTTGCATTGTCAAAACTTTGACACCCTGACATCCCATCATCTTCAAACATGACATCTTGACATTAAAACAATGGGTATCTAGATGCACTTGGCAAACACTTGGCACTTGTCTTTTGGATTTTTATCATGTTACTAGTTTTTCAGCGAGATCCCAACAACAGGATTTAGAGAAGTAG